>OY731400.1:62713066-62738615 GCA_963425845.1 Sphenostylis stenocarpa | reverse complement strand
GTAGTGTTAGGCAGGAACCCATTGAGGATTTGTTAATTTCTGTTGATTGTGCCTCTTGATTAGGCGGATGCTTCAATAGTGGTGAAGACTTTATGCTTTGGGCTTACATTGCCTCTTGCATAGGTTGATTTCCCGTTTCTTGGGGATATTGGCTCTTTGCTTGCCTCTGAGTAGGCAGAGGTTTCATTGGAAGTGAAGGCTTTGTATTCCACTGGGGATATCCATATTGGGCGTTATAGGCAATTAACTCCATGAGGGTATAAATTTGTAGTTTTGCCTTTGCTGATAGGCTCACTGGGGATAATTTTTTTTTTTTTATGATCCACCAGGGATTTGATTTCTTTCCCGGGGATCTATTTTGATTTGCCCCCTAGGGAGGAATGGAGTTTTTGACTCCTCGTTGGATGCTGCTATTTTGAGCTGGCTTTGCTATGCTCTTATTCCGCTGGGGAATGCGTTTTTACCTTTTTCTCGCGATTTTATCTCTTTTTTTATTTTGAATGCGTGCGCCTTTTTTAATTTCTTTTATGCACGCAGGCTTTTTTGTTATCTGCTGGGGATGAAGAGATTTTCTTCTTTTTCTCTTTTTGGCAATTCACCAAGGAGTTTGTCGGTTTCCTGGGGATCCAATTTTTATGACGGAGTCTTGGCTCCTGCTTTGTGAGGCTCTTTATTGAACTGGAGGATGGGAATTTTCTTATTTTCCCCGTTTTGTAGATTTTTCTGATATGCTCTACTTGGAGATTTTTATTCGGCCCTGTCGCCACCGTTAAAACGAGGCGGTCAAAGCGACGCGATGGTTTCGACTTTCCAGTTTTTGCGTTTTTATAGGTGTGGTTACAACGCCTTTAGGTTGTCTGATAACCGGGCTGAACCTAAAGGCGAGGTTTTCGAAAGGGCATTCTTGGATTGTCCGATAACCGGGCTAACCCAAGAACTAATTTTGAAGGGTTCTTATGGAGTCGCCACCGATGTTTTTACCAGAAACATCGAAAAAGGAGTAAAAAGGCGTTAGTTTTCGAAAACTAACTTTGGTCGTTAAAACCAAGTTTAGGTAAGGGAGTTAGTTACATGTAAGGGAAGTATTAGTTCCCTTACGACGCCCCTTTCGGGTTCCCTATGATAGGCCAACTATTTTAATCAATAAACTTATGAAAAGACGCTTTTACCCTTTTATTTGCGGAATTAAAATAATGATCACATGGCCCTAGTATTTATTACGCAATTTAAATATAAAAGTAGAGGCAATAAAGGGAGGGAGAGAAAGAAGAAACCTTCGAAGCAAGCTCTTTGATTAATTTCTTGAAAATTAGGGTGTGTTTTGGCAACCCTTCATTCTTTACAACGCCGGAAAAACTCTCGAAAACGCTATAAAATCTCTAAGAAACTCTCAGAAACTCCGAAAATGCTTCGGAGGGGTTATAGGAAGAGAATTTGAAGAGGTTACAAGAGAGAAAGTCGAAGAATTGTGTGAAATGAAGAGGAAAACGCGGCTATTTATAGGGATTCGCGTCTGTCAGGTCGAGACGGCCGTCTCGCCTTGCAAAAATGGCGGGAAGGCCGTCTCGCCAAACGAGAGGGGGGGGTCTCGCCATTCGCAGGTGGTGAGACGGACGTCTCGCCAAACGAAACGGCGGTCTCGCCATATTTGTAAGGCGAGACGGCGGTCTCGACCTCTGAAGGCGAAAATCCTTATTTTTATGCAGAAAATCCCTCCTATCCTAGTATGGGGCCTAATAGTCTCTCCTAATGGATTTTTAGGCTTTATCCATCTTCAAAAAGGAGGTCTTTTGGTCTTATTACAAGGCCGGGCGAGATTAGGGGTCTACAACTGCCCCCCCTTTACCCGACTAGTCGATCACTGGCTTGCTGTGCCAAGAGGATCGACTGGAGGGTAAAGGAGTTGACCCTCCTGCCCAGTTGCCCTTCAGATGTCCCGTCTTTACGGCGGTTGATCTTCTGAGGAAAAAGTACGTTGTGCGCCTCTGGGATGCTCCTTCTGACGGTAGCTGACCTCTTCGGCTGATGAGTATGAACCCCCATCTGGTTTGACAAGTATGAACCCTCACCTGGTAAGCCCCTTTTTGTAAGGCCTGATGAGTATACACCCCCATCTGGTGTCTGACGAGTATGAACCCCTATCTGGTAAGCCCCCTTTTGTAAGGCTTGATGAGTATACACCCCCATCTGGTGTTGTGCCTTTGGATGCTCCTTCTTGCGGTAGCTGATCCTTTGGCTGTGGTGGCGACTTACTGCTCTAGCTCATGCGCCGAGTGTTGAGATGTGTTCTCTGCTTTGTCTTTTGAGAGTGGTCGTCCGGTTTGTGTCGGGGACTCTGTTGGTGTTCATCCAGCTTGTTGGTTGCTGGGGATTTTTTATTTTTGATCTTTTGGTGGTCATCCGACTTTGTTGGTTGTCGGGTAGTCCTTTTGTTAATGCATTTTTTAAAATTTGGTGAAGTCTTACAGGGATACTTCTGAGTGCTTCTCATTTTCGGATGCAAGCACAAAGCTAAATGCTTTTTGGTTTTTTATTTGTCTGAAGTATATTTGTTTGTTTTGATTTTGACAAAGTCATTTTTGTGCAACTACTTGTGCGTGGATGTTCTTGATGCAATCTATTTTAGTTGGGGGCCTCTAGAAAGCGATTGGTACTTTCTTTGCTGTTTTTCCCGTGAATGTTCTTATTTTTGTCTTGGCCCTATCTTTTGCTTAGACCGCCCTTTACGGGTTTTCGATCTAGCAGGCTTGCCTTAATTTTTGCCTAGGACGTCTTAGCGGGCTTTTTCTTTTTGAAGGCCTTATTTTTGCATGAGACTGTCCTAGCAGGCACTGTTTATTTTAATCTTGTTTTCTTCTCCTTTCTTATGCTTTCTTGTATTTCTTGTTTTATGCATGCTCATGTTTCATTAATACAGAGGCATTCTTGCAAGTAGGTAAAAAGAAAAGAAGACAATTTTTATTGAATGGTTTATTTTTACAGGAGGATTTACAAAGGAATTTATAAGCAGGGCTGGCCGAGGTTGGCTAAACTGTATAGGATATAACAATCATGCCCGTGATTTCTGTTTCTCTGTTTTTCTTGGTCGCTTCAATTGAGATGCTCGAGCTCGGAGTGAAGATCATGCGATGTCTGCTTGCTTCTGTGAAGGTATTACCTTAGTCGCCTTTGCGGTTTTCGGCTAAGGTAATCATTGCGCTCTCTTTTTTTGTTTGTTTTTTTTTAACCTCTAATTTTTGCCTAGGACGTATCCTAGCGAGGAATGTGGACCCTATCTTTTGCCCAGGACGCTCTTTGCGAGTTTTCATCGCGATGGGTCATGAGAAATGTCTTCAGGCATAGTATTTCTTTACCGCATCTGAGTTGATAGGATGTCGGAGCTCTTCTTCGTCCATGTTGGTGAGGATAAGGGCTCCTCCTGAGAAGGCTCGCTTGACCACAAAGGGTCCTTCATAGTTTGTTGTCCATTTCCCGATTTTGTCTTTCTGGGTTGGTAGCAGTTTCTTTATCACTAGATCCCTTTCTTGGAAGATGAGGGGATTAATTTTCTTGTCGTAGGCTTTCTTGATCTTCTTTTGATAAACTTGCCCCCGACATATGGCGTCCAACCGTTTTTCTTCGATTAGGTTTAGCTAATCGTAGCGACTTTGGACCCATTCGGCTTCTGTTAATTTTTCTTCCATAATAACTCGCAGGGAGGGTATTTCGACCTCTATGGGTAGTACGGCCTCCATTCCATATACGAGGGAAAACGGAGTAGCCCCTATGGAGGTTTGTACTGATGTTCGGTAGCCGTGTAAGGCAAAGGGAAGCATTTCATGCCAATCTTTGTAGGTTACTACCATTTTCTGGATGATTTTCTTAATGTTCTTATTGGCTGCCTCTACTGCACCGTTCATCTTTGGTCGGTACGGAGAAGAATTGTGGTGTTGAATTTTGAAGTCTTGAAATAATTCCTCCATCATTTTATTATTGAGATTGGTCTCATTATCAGTAGTGAGCTTATGAGGGATATCGTACCGACATATAATATTTTTCTTGATGAAGGTGGTCACCACTTTCCGAGTCACATGCGCATACGATGTTGTCTCAACCCATTTGGTGAAATAGTCAATGGCCACCAAGATAAAGCGATGACCATTGGATACTTTAGGCTCAATGGGTCCGATGACGTCCATGCCCCACATAGAGAATGGCCATGGGGTAGCTAGGGTACTGAGAGGTGCGGGCGGCACGTGGATATTATCGGCGAAGATTTGGCACTTGTGACACTTTCTAGCATACTGGTGACAATCGGCTTCCATTGTAGACCAAAAATATCCTGCCCTTAAGATCTTCTTTGTGATGACATGCCCAGGTGCATGGGTCCCAAAAGTTCCTTTGTGGATTTCTCTTATTAAGGTCTGGGCTTCTTCAGGGTCCACACACCTTAAGAGAGTGGAATCGAGGCTCTTTTTGTAGAGGGTTCCTTCAATCAACGTGAACCCTACTGCCCTCTTGCGAATGGTTCACTTATCATTGTCATTGATTCCTTCGGGATATTCGCCCCTTATGAGATATTGTTTGATGTCATGATACCAAGGATTTTGGTCGTGCTCGCCATTTACTGCCATGCAAAAAGCTTGTTTGTCATGCAGCTTAATTTGGATGATTGGTATCTCGTGTTCTTGACCCAAAGCAAACATGGATGATAGAATGGCGAGGGCGTCAGCAAATTGATTGTCTTCCCGAGGAATATACTGGAAAGTGACGCTTTCCATTCTTGAGACTAAATCACGGATGTGCTCTAGATATGGGATTAATTTGGAGTTTCGGGTTTCCCATTCACCTTTAAGTTGATAGATGACAAGGGATGAATCACCGAAGACTTTGAATTTAGTAACCCCATGATCTAGAGCTGCTTGGATCTCTAGTGTGCATGCTTCGTATTCGGCCATGTTGTTGGTACAATCAAAATTTAGCCTGGCTATTACAGGGATGTGTTTCTTTTCAGGGGATATCAAAATAGCTCCTATCCCGTGTGCAAGCATGTTTGAGGCCCCATCGAAGAACATGGTCCATGCCTCTTCTTTGGTCTCTTCGTGTTCGATGTGCATGATGTGTTCATCGGGAAAGTCGTCCTGTAAGGACTGATACTCGTCTGTTGTTCCATGGGCTAGATAGTCTGCTAGGGGGCTACCTTTAATAGCTTTCTGGGTGACATGAATGATGTCAAACTCTGAGAGGAGCACTTGCCACCTAGCTATTCTTCCGGTCAAAATGGGCTTCTCGAAGAGGTACTTGATTGGGTCCATTTTGGAGACCAGCCACATTGTATGCCGAGCCATATATTGTCGGAGACGTTGAGTGACCCACACCAATGCGCAACAGGTCTTTTCGAATGGTGTATAACGGGTTTCATAGTCTAGGAACTTCTTGCTAAGATAATAAATGACTCGTTCTTTCTTTCCAATTTCATCTTGTTGACCGAGCACGCATCCCATGGACTCTTTGAGTATTGATAAATATAGGATCAGAGGTTTCCCTTCAACGGGCGGTACCAACACTGGCGGATTAGTCAAGCATGTTTTGATTTTATCAAATGCTTGTTGGCATTCTTCATTCCACACCGTTGGTTGATTTTTGCGCAACAGTTTAAAGATGGGTATACATTTATCCGTCAATTGTGCGATGAAATGGGCAATATAGTTAATTCGGTCCAGAAACCCTCTGACCTCCTTCTCTGTGCTTGGCGGGGGCATTTCCAGAATCGCTTTGGTTTTGTCAGGGTCCACTTCTATTCCTCTTTTGCTGACAATGAACCCCAGTAGTTTTTTGGATCGTACTCCGAAAGTACATTTTGCCGGGTTTAGTTTAAGTTGATATTTCCAGAGTCGGTCAAAAAGCTTCTTAAGATATTGGATGTGGTCCATCTCATTTCTGGACTTGGTGATCATGTCATCCACATATACCTCTATTTCCTTGTGGATCTTGTCATGGAACAATGTGACCATAGCCCTTTGATAGGTAGCCCCCGCATTCTTAAGTCCAAAAGGCATTACACGGTAGCAAAAGATGCCCCATGGTGTGATGAAAGAGGTTTTTTCTCTGTCCTCGACGGCCAATTTAATTTGATTGTACCCCGCATACCCGTCCATGAAGGAATAAAGTGTGTTGGTAGCGGTGTGGTCTACTAGCGTGTCTATATGTGGTAGAGGAAAGTCATCTTTTGGACTTGCCCGATTGAGGTCCCTATAATCCACGCATACCCTGACCTTCCCGGTCTTTTTGATGACAGGTACTATGTTGGCCAACCACTCCGGGTACTTGGACACTATTAGGAAATTGGCGTCTAGTTGTCTTTGTACCTCTTCCTTAATCATTAAGGAACAGTCTGGTTTAATTCTTCTGAGCTTTTGCTTCACAGGTCGGAACCCTTCTTTCAATGGCAATCTATGCTCCACTATACTCATGTGGAGCCCGGACATGTCATGATAAGACCAAGCGAATACATCCATATACTCCTTTAGAAGCTGTATTAATCCCTTTTTTATGCTACTTTCTATTTGGGTGCCGATGTTTATCTTTTTCTCATCATCCCCTTCTCCCAAATTGACAGTTTCTGTTTCTTCTTGATGTGGTTGTATAATGCGTGCTTCTTTTTCCAGCATTCTTTACATGTTCGGAGAAATGGTCTCTTGCTCACTGTCGGACTCGACCCATTCGCTTTCAGTATCCGGAGTCCACAGAGATTCATCAACCACAGACATGATGTGTTTTAGGTTCTGTTTGAGTCATAGATTTTATTATTCAATTATCTTTGAAAGAATAATAAATAAAAGAGGGAAAAGAATGAAATGAACATGACAAGAAAATGCCTCATGTATTAAAAAACGTATGTACAAGCCCTTTTAATCAGAGTTCCTGCGGCCACGGGCGGGGACCGCAGGAGATACAAGAAAAAAGCTTTTAAAAGAACCCTAAGGGATGATCCTCCCAGTCCTCCCTCTCTGCTACTCTGGCTTAGCTAGAGGTTTGGCGTCGACATCAGAAGCAAAAGCATCAAAGGTTATCCAACCGGCATCAATTAGTTCCTGGACCTTCTATTTTAAGGTCAAACAGTTGTCCGTTGAATGCCCAGGTGCATCAGAGTGGTAGCTACATTTTTCGTTGGACTTGTACCACTCGGGGTAGGGAGGCTCCATTTTCTTTGGAGGAACACGCGCTAAAAGATTGGCCTGTAATAATTGGGACAACAACTTTGCGTACGAGGTGGGGATAGGGGTAAACTTCCTCTCCTTTCTTCGTGACTGCCTCTCTGTCTGAGAGGTGGAGGAAGGGGTTGCAAAATTGATGGCCTGTACGGCCTCCTCCTTCTTTTTGAAGGGTTTCTTGAATGAAGTACTGGAAGAAGAAGGTCGCGCTATTTTCCCGCTCCTCAGCCCCTACTCCACTCTTTCTCCTACAGTGACTATGTCCGAAAAAAGATTGGAGGTACTGGCTATTGCCTTATCGTAGTATGCTCCAGTTAGCGAATCTATCAACATAGCCACTGTCTCCTTATCTGTCAGTGGAGACTCTGTTTGGACGGCCATTTCCCTCCACCTTTGGGCGTACGTTTTGAAGGATTCGTCATCCCTTTTGCTTAGGGTCCTGAGATCCGACCTGTCAGGGGTCAGATCGATATTGTATCGGTAACGACGAAGGAAAGCATCAGCCAACTGTTTCCAGTTTTGAACCTTCCCTCTTTCTAACTGCATGTACCAGTTGAGAGCTGTGTCGGCCAGACTCTCCTGGAAGCAGTGGATCAGGAGTTTTTCATTTTCAGCGTGTGCGGCCATCTTACGACAATACATCGTAAGATGGTTCTTGGGGCAGGTTAGCCCGACATACTTGGGGAAGTACAAGATTTTGAATTTGGGAGGGAAATGGATGTTCTTCACTAGGTACATGTTCGCCACCTCCTTGACGTCAAAGTTGTGCCCCTCCACCGCCTTCAACCTTTCTTCTAGGGCGGATATTTACTGCTTAGAAACCTCCGGGGTGAGGATGCATACAGTCCTAGCATCCTTTTCATCATAAAAGGCTTCCTCCTCTTCCTCTTCCTCCTCTTCATGGCGAGAGGTGTTTTCTGCGTGGGTTTCACCCTTATTTTGCCCTTGGCGTATGACCTCCATTAATTGAGCCATTTGTTCGCGGAGGGTATTAACCTCTGCAGTGAGCTTACAGTTTTGCTTTTCCAGGTTCTCCATTGCTCTGGCCTTCTATGCACGAGTTTGGATGGGGAGAGGACCAGTCACTTTCTAGAATGCCCAAAAGAAATTTATTAATGCATGTTGAGTGGTGAACTAATATGGATATGTTTATGTATGAGAGATTTTGTTTGAATGATGCCAAATGTGCTTTCGTTTTTATTTTCTCTCTTGTTTTTTCTCTGTTAATCATGATATTATATAATATGAATGCTTTGACTTTGTCAAAAGTTGTTTTATTTTCTAGTTTTGACTTGTATTTTTATTTTTATTTTTATTTTATAGCCTTTTATCTCTTCTGTTGGACTGCGTGGCTACTTAGCTTACAAAGAACCTGAAACCAGGCTAGCTAAAAGGCAGACTGTCCTAGATAAGAAAATGGCTTTATGCGAAAGAATAATATTTAGCGTCCCTTATCTCTTCTGTCGGACTGCGTGACTACTTAGCTTACAAAGAACCTGAAACCAGGCTAGCTAAAAGGCAGACTGTCTGAGATGAGGGTGTTTATTGCAAAATTATTTTTGTGATTTTCCTGTTGTTTGGTTATGCTATGCAACAAACAAATGTGCACACAATTAAATCATCCACGAACAGGCGAGAAGTCGTTTTAATCACGAGGTAGGGTTTTCCTGCAGAAAAGTACATTGGCAAAGGTAGGTTCTAATTATTCTCACCAAGGCTAAGGCCCCCAAGGTGCCCCCATTATAGGGTCCCCACTCTCCAGCCTTCCGACCATGCTTAGCACTAAGGCCATAGTCAGTCTTTGTGCCAAAAGAGGAAGGTTATCACCTTGAGTGGTGGTTTTCGATCACACTGGTGGGCACAAGGCCATCACTACAGCGAACCGTACCTGCTACCCACTCCCTATGGATTTCTCACTTGCCCCCGGGTATAGAGGGAACTGTTGTGTGCAAGGATTTGTGTACAGTTTGTATTTCAAACAATTGCATAAGTATAAACAAACAACAGTTATTAAAGCCAAGCATTAAAACATGTTATAATACAAGGTAGGGTAAAAGCATAATTTCTTGGTTTATTTATTTAAGCTGGCCCATCACTAAATGGGATCAACTCTCTAGGCTTCCCCAGCGGAGTCGCCATCTGTCGCCGCCATCAAAACGAGGCGGTCGGAGCGACGCGATGGTTTCAACTTTCCAATTTTCACGTTTTTATAGGTGTGGTTACAACTCCTTTAGGTTGTCCGATAACCGGGCTAAACCTAGAGGCGAGGTTTTCGAAAGGGCGTTCTTGGATTGTCCGATAACCGGGCTAACCCAAGAACTAATTTTGAAGGGTTCTTATGGAGTCGCCACCGATGTTTTTACCGGAAACATCGAAAAAGGAGTAAAAAGGCGTTAGTTTTTGAAAACTAACTTTGGTCGTTAAAACCAGAGTTTAGGTAAGGGAGTTAGTTACTTGTAAGGGAAGTATTAGTTCCCTTACGATGCCCCTTTCGGGTTCCCTATGATAGGCCAGCTATTTTAATAAATAAACTTATGAAAATACGCTTTTACCCTTTTATTTGTGGAATTAAAATAATGACTACATGGCCCTAGTATTTATTACGCAATTTAAATATAAAAGTAAAGGCAATAAAGGGAGGGAGAGAAAGAAGAAACCTCCGAAGCAAGCTCTTTGATTAATTTCTTGAAAATTAGGGTACGTTTTGGCAGCCCTTCACTCTTTACAATGCCGGAAAAACTCTCGGAAACGCTATAAAATCTCTAAGAAACTCTCAGAAACTCCGAAAATGCTTCGGAGGGGTTCTAGGAAGAGAATTTGAAGAGGTTACAAGAGAGAAAGTCGAAGAATTGTATGAAATGAAGAGGAAAACACGGCTATTTATAGGGATTCGCGCTTGTTAGGTCGAGACGGCCGTCTCGTCTGACAAGGTCGAGACGGCCATCTCGTCTGACAAGGTCGAGACGGCCGTCTCGCCTTGCAAAAATGGCGAGAAGGTCGTCTCGCCAAACGAGAGGGGGGGTCTCGCCATTCATAGGTGGCGAGACAGCCGTCTCGCCACATTTGCAAGGCGAGACGACCGTCCCGAATGCGAGACGGCCGTCTCGACCTCTGAAGGCGAAAATCCTTATTTTTATGCAAAAAATCCCTCCTATCCTAGTATGGGGCCTAATAATCTCTCCTAATGGCTTTTTAGGCTTTATCCATCTTCGAAAAGGAGGTCTTCTAGTCTTATTACGAGGCCGGGTGAGATTAGGGGTCTACAGGCCCCTTTTTTTTTGCCTCTATTGGGGAATGACATATTTTTCTTTTCTTTCTTTTTGTTGAACCCCTGGGGATATAGAGATCTTGATTCTATATCTTCTTTGGTTGATCTTTGTGTAGTCCTTATTCTCCTTTGGAGATTCTGGATGAATGTGCTCGATGACTCATATGGTGATGAAGCTGAGTCGTGAGGTAATCCTTTTGTTTTGCCTCTCGAGTAGGCAAGGATCCGCTTGGGGATGATAAAGCCTTTCCGTTGGCTTTTCTATGTTGATGGCTTCCTTTTTCTTGGATGGAAGGATGGTGGTTGGAGCTTCAAATGACTATGTTTGACGACTGTTAAGGTTCCAACATAAAACCAATTGGCTATATGAGTCGTGGAGTAAGTTTTGTTTTGCCTTTGGAGTAGGCAAGGATCCATTTGGGGATCATTGAGCCTTTCCTTTGGCCTTTTTCCGGTGTATCTTCGTTTATTGAGGTAAAAGGTTTAAGCTAGTTTCTTTGAAGCTCTTTATTCTACTGGAATGGTTTTGATTTCGCCTTTTCTTTCGCGATTTTGATTTTTCTCGCGAGTTATTTGAAATCTGGCTTTTTGATATATCACGTGTGCCTTTTTATTTTATAATAATTTTTGTACACGTGGGCTTTTGGAATGTAAATAGAAATAACAACTTTTTATTTATTACTTCCCCTTTTTTCTTTTTTTTCGGGTGATACATTCAAGCATTCTTAGACTAATAGAAAATATCTAAAAACATCCTAATCATCTGCTTCTGGGCTGGAATGGGAGGATGGTGCTGGCGAAGGGATGCGGCGGAGCATGCGGCGCTGGAACCTTGCTTGAGTCTGGACCAAATTTTCTATTTGGCGGTCTGTCCTATCCTGCCTCATGGTCAGTTGACTGAACTGCTGGCGCATGAACTGGAATTGCCCTTCCACGTAGGCGTGCTCATCATCCATACGTCGGTATAAGCCGGCGAAGTCTGGATCATATGATTGCTGCTGGGATTCCGAAGTCGTAGGGATATCCTGTGGTGCGTCGAAATCACGCATATCTAGTGAAATTGAGATTATGGGTGTAGACCCCTAATTTTGCCCGGCCTCTCAATAAAGGCTAAAGAGACTTCCGACATAAAGATAAAGCTTGCCCGACATCTCAATAAAGGCCAAGAAGACTTCCTATATGAAGATAAAGCTTCGATGGACATCTATCGGCATCAATCGACGTCTGAACAAAGAAAGGAAAGCTTCCCGGAGGTCCCAGAATGCGAAATCTGGCCAGAACAGTCGGGATGGCCGTCCCAGCCAGCCCAGACGGCCGTCCCAAGCTCCAGACGGCCGTTCCACCTTGTTTTGAGGCTTGGGACGGCCGTCCCAAAGTCCAGACGGCCGTCCCAACTTCCCCAGATGGGCGTCCCTATTTTCCAAGCTCCAGACGGCCGTCCCAAAGTGCCAGGCTGCGAAAACTATAAATAGGAGGCTCATTTGCCACTTTTTCACACTCCAGACACTTGTCTTCTCTCCCTACTTCGAATGAACTCTCCGATTGCCTTAAAAAGGTAACAATCCGTTAAGGAATTGTATTCCAGCATTCGATTCTTCTTTAAAATTTAGTCGAGTCGATATTGTATTCGGGGAGGAGAGTCTTTGTAGAGCGGGGGATTGCCAAAACACATCCTCACAGTTAAAGATTTGCAATACAAAGCTTGCTACGGAGGTTCTTTTCACTTCTCTTCTCTTTTATTGCTTTATTTATTGCTTTATGTATGCAATATGAAGTAAAGTCATGTAGATAGTCGTTTTTTCAATATTATGCAATAAAATAGGGTAATGGCATAATTTCTCGTAATCTTCACTTAATGAATGAATCCGTCATAAGGAACCCGAAAGGGGCGTTGTGGGGTGCTAACACCTTCCCCACACGTAACTAACTCCCTTACCTAACTCTGGTTATAATGGCCAAGTTTGGTTTTTATTAAAATCAACGCCTTTTTATCCTTTTCCAATGTTTACGGTCAAAACATTGGTGACGACTCCATAAGAACCCCTTTTCGAAAACCTTGCTTTTATTAGAGGATAGTTCAGTTGTTGAGCACCTCGGAAGCAATGAACATATTTTAACATAAAACGCGAGTCTAAACCATCTTTTCGCGACCGCTCGCATAAACGTTCGAGATGTCCCTAGACGTCGGAACAGACGGCGGCGATAGATGGCGACTCTACTGGGGAAGCTAGAGAGTTGATCCCATTTAGTGACGGATAAATTCAAACTAAGTAAAGATTTGAAATTACGCCTTTACCCTCTTCCGTATGTTTTATTGTATGGCTTTAATAATTGCTGTATGATTATTTTCTGCAAATTGTCTGAAATATAAATTGCACACAAAAACCCTTGCACACAACAGTCCCTCTATACCCGAGGGCAAGAGTGAATACCTATAGGGAGTGGGTGGCAGATACGACCGACTTGTTGGCACACGGGGCTACAACCGTTGTCGGAAACCACCAACTCAAGGTGATAACTCTCTTCTTTTGGTCCAAGGATGTCGACATGGAGTTCCGTGCATGACCCGAGGACTGAGAGATTGAGAGGTCCCTATAATGGGGGCACCTTGGGGACCTTTGGCCTTGGTGAGAACAGTTTAGAACCACCTAAACCAAGCATGTTTCTGCAGGAAAACCCCACCTCGTAAATATCGTGGCTCTGCTCGTGGATGAATGAATTGTGTGTACATTCGTTTGCTCCATTTGTATTGATGCATTAGCATAGGGTAATCATACAACAAACAAAATAGTGAAAAACCCTAAAAATCATAAAAGTGATAAGATAAACCAACTTTATCTCGGACAGTCTTCAGTTAAGCTAGCCTTGTTTCAGGTTCTTTGTAAGCTAAGTAGCCACATTGACCGACAGAAGAGATAAAGGGTCATAAAAAATATAAAAACAATTTAAAGCCATAAAAATATCTTTTAATAAAAAGATTCTTGACAAAAGTCTTATGATTCATACAACATATGTTCATAAAAATAATAAGAGAAGAAAATAGGACTCTCTTCATCAAAATCCATAAACATTCATATAGATAGTTTTCTTTTTAAGAAAAAACCAAGCACTATCATGTATCATATTAGGAATAAAACATGATAATATTTAGAAAAACAAACACTTACATGCATGCAATTACAAGGACTCATCTCATATCATGCATTTTCATTTCTTTTAGATAATGGAGGGATCCAGTAATAGACAGTTAAAGAAAGTGGAAATCCTTCTATGCCGTGTAGAGAAGTTAAGGAAGTTATGTACATATATGCCGCCGGAGGTCAGTACTAATTTTGAGAAATCTTATGGAAGGATTCTTTACCTCCTAAAAATCAGCATCGATCCTATCTTTGTTAGAGCATTGGTCCACTTCTGGAATCCCAATCTACACTGCTTTGAGTTTTCGCAGTTCGATTTAGTACCAACCTTAGAAGAATATGAACTCATGGTTAGATGGCCTCAGTCAGTCGAGGTTTATGTCTGCTCATGAGTGTATGTGGCCGTGAGTAAGGTTGCTACTATCATACGATTGCCTCCTCATCAATCCATCCTAGAGGGAAAAAGGGAACATCCGAGGTTGGAAAATGCCAATAATAGAAGACCACTTAATCTCTTTGGCTGAAAAGAAAGATTGGTCTACCTTCAACAAAACTCTAGCATTAACAATGTTCGGAATCATATTATTCCCATTTCATGTGAACGTTGTGGATCATGCTGCAATAGATGCATTCTTTGCCTGGGATGTATATTCTAAGAGTCCTATACCTGCAATTCTTGTTGATACCCTGCTTTTAGTAGATTTTTGTCGACAAAAACAGGGAAAAACACTTAGATGTTGCACTTCATTACTATATGTATGGGGCATTACTCACTTCTACGCTTCAAGCTACATGGGCATATTCCCTGATCCTTTAAGAAGTTTTGCAAAAATCCCTCTTTAGCATCATCAAGCTTTAGAATGGAAAACCGAGTTAGAAAATTGGAACATAGAGCATGTATCATGGGTTTGCCCTTGGTTCTGACCCAGTTATATTCTTGTACGATGCGGAGATCACCTGAGCATACCACTACTAGGCCTCAGGGGTTGTATAGCTTACTCTCCTAAGATAGCTATGGGACAACTCATGAGAACCCAGACTGTGCCAACTCAAGAAGAGCTCAGAGGGCTGAGTCTATGCTATTATTCCCATAGATTTGAAGAAGTATCAGCTGTCCGGAAAGCATGGGAAAGACCAGTCTATATAGGAGATAAAGAACTCGGAAAGGTTCAGGTATCTATGTCCCATGAATATTAGGAATGGAGGAAAAGTAGAAGGATACCCCAACCATCTACTACATTCACGACATAATTGCAGGTCAATGCCTTAAATAAAAGGGTAGAAGTAATGGAAGCTCAATTGAGGGCCTTCGAAGAAAAAGAGCAAGAAGAAACCCTTATAATAGATGGTCTAAAAAGGCAATGTAAAAAGAAGGACCATGAAATAGAGCGCCTTAAGAATGATTGTACTGACTATCAAGAAGAGACTAAACAAGCACTGAAAATTCTGAGGCTTGAATAAGATAGTCTATTCCGAGACATGAACGACGAAATAGCACATCTTGAGAGTACGCTTGCAGAACAGGCAAAAACGATCAAGTTAATACAGGATGACCTAGCAGAAACTCGGTCAGAAGCACAAAAGTGGTGGGAAACCGCTGAAAGATACAGAGAAAACCTGGATGAGCTACATGATAAAGAAAGAGATGGATTAGCTCAGTATGGTCAATTGCTTTGTGAAAGAGACCAAGTAATAGAGAGGTCTGACCAACAGCAAGCCTTGATCGTTCATCAGGAAGAAAAGATAAAAGAGGCTCGTCGATATAGTGAAGATATGAGCCAGGCGGTACATGAGCAAATCAAGACGCTCAGAAATCATGTGAGAATAGCTGAAGATGAATTACGAAGAAAACCTAATTTACCTATAGGATTCTTCAAGCTTCTCCGTTTTTGTCAACACTTGCTTCAAAGCATTGTATTGAAGGACAAACACTTTCTAGTTAAAATAAAAAGGACTTTCCTTAAACTGTCTATTGCATTCATAAGTTGCATACATTCATACATCCCTCCTCATTTTAATAATAAAGATAATAAAAAGAAAGGATTAATTGATGTGCTTTCCACAAATCAGAGTAAATGGAAAAGAAGTCTTTCGTCATCAAAATCTCTACAACGGTCGATAGACCCAAAGATGATAACAAACAAGCACCGTTGGTCATTCCAATCGATAAAAGGGAAGAGGCAATAACGCCTTTACGTTTATTCATGCCTCGTCCTTTCCCTTATTCATCAAATAAAGTTGTACCTTGGAGATACTCAGAAGAATTGTCAGTCAATCAAGATATCTCCAACATAGTCGGTATTAGGGGCATGACTAGAAGCGGAAGAATATACTCCCCCAAGGAATTACAAGATAATATTCCTAAAGATAAGGCAAAAAATAAGACCGAAGAGGAAAAGGAATCTAAGGAGGAGACAGATGAGTTACTCCAGTACATAAGACAAAGTGAGTACTCCATCATCGATCAACTCAATCGCACTCCTACAAAGATAACCTTGTTATCACTCATAATAAGTTCGGAGCCGCATCGAAACGCATTGTTAAAGGTTTTGAATGAATCATTCATTCCGCATGCAATATCCCAAGACAAGTTTGAAGGAATCATTGGTAATATTATAGCCAATAATCATCTTACCTTCACAAATGAAGAACTCCCTTTACAAGGGTCAAATCACAATAAGCCCTTGCATATTTCTGTCAAATGCAAGGAATATCTCATTTCCAAAGTTCTTGTGGATAATGGATCATCCTTAAACGTCATGCCTAAAGGCACACTTGACAAGATAACATTGCAAGGAACCCACATGCACCTGAGTAATACGATTGTTCGAGCCTTTGACGGATCAAGACGTGAAGTAGTAGGAGAGATTAGTCTACCAATCCAAATTGGCCCTACTATTTTTAACATAGACTTCCACGTGATGGATATCACACCAGCATATAGTTGTCTCCTTGGTAGACCTTGGATTCATAGCGCTAAGGCAATACCTTCAACACTCCACCAAAAAGTCAAGTTTGTGACAAATGATAAACTTGTCACAGTTCAAGCTGAAGAAGACTTTTTAATTAGCAAACCATCTGTCCAACCATATGTGGATGCGGCTGAAGAGGCTCTTGAAACATCTTTTCAAGCGCTCGAAATTGCCAACATAGAAAGACTCCCTGGTAATACAAAGGTGGCCCATATGATGAAAAGATATGGATATCGCCCAGGACAGGGGCTCGGAAAGAACGCTCAAGGAATAAAAGAGCCACCGAATTTCAAAGATAATCCTTTAAAGTATGGTTTAGGGTATAACCCTACAAAAGATCAAACCATACGAAAAACAGGGAAGTCTTACCCCTCAAAGACGATATTCCGAAAAGGAGGGGTATTAGCGCAAAGGGTAGCGTTAGTCATTAGATGTCCTTCTTCCAATTCTAAGGGATGTAAACCTAGTGACTATTAGAGATCACTCCTCGGGGTATGCCCGGGCCCCGAGCATCTCTAGGGCACACATTTCCCCAAAATTACAAAAGAATGCTATTCTTACTATCTTCTTCTTTTCTTGCTAAATATATCTATACCCCATTTTTAATAAACAAGGTTTAGATAGACGTTTTGTTCCGAATGCGTCAGAATAATCAAAGCGTCACAAAGCAAAGTCAAATATGATTGATTAACTAGAAACATAGATAAAATTTATCTCGATAAAATCAAGTTTCGACAATGTTGTGCAAAAAAAATATATATATATACAAAAAAGGAAAGCCCGTCAAGGCCAAAGGCCAAGACAAGAAAATAAAAGGGCAAAATACCCGGCAGGAAACCCACAAAAGGGTGTTGCACAAAAGTTAGGGTAAACCCGGCAGGAGACCCGAACAATAATAAAAGGTAGCCTGGGCAAAAGTTAGGGTTACCAAAAGTCCGCTAGGTATTCCTAAAATATAAATACAAAAAGGAAACCTAGACAAAAGTTAGGACATAAGCATAACATCCTAGACTGAAAACCTGAAAGGGCGGGCTAGGGAAGTTAATCAATCACAAAAAGGTGCCATAAAACAGTAAACAATGACGCCACGTCATAAGAACAAAACGTTTGTCTAAACTAGCCTAAACACCGACCAACCTTGGCTAGCCATTCTTACAGAAACCTTTATTACAAAAAAATATCCCTCTAAAACACAAGCTTTTGTTATAAATCCTTTTCTTTCTCTTCTCTTGACCATTTCACTATAAAGCATTCAAGTAATAAGGGGAATGTGGAAATATAATGATCAATAGGAAGGTTGAAATCCCTAAGGAAAGGAAGGGAGGCATTGATATGGCAGTTGCCCTACGAACCAAAGATTGCTCTTCGGCTATAGCAAGAGAAGTCCAAGACAGCAAATCGGTACAACCAAGCTTGTTAATCAAGAAACATGATGACAGAAAGGTACAAACACCAAGAATGCACCCGAAGTCAAAGCACATCAGTTGAAACTTTTGAAATACTAACTGAAATAGATCATAGGATGCATATCATGAAACATTACATGCATTAAAACATCAATGAATGGAGTCCTATCTTCATTCTCATAAAAAAAACATGAAAATCAACCTAAAAAACTCGAGACAGCCGTCCCAAGCAACCAAATCCAAGTGGGACGCCCGTCCCAAATTCGAGACGCTCGTCTCAAGGTCAATTTTTGAATGGGACAGCCGTCCCACTCCCCAGATGGTCGTCCCAAAGGAAAATTTTCAAGTGAGACGGTCGTCCCAACCCCAGACGGCCGTCCCAACTCTTCTGGTTCCCCCTATATATGCTAGGCGCGGATCTTGGCCTTGGTACCCCATTCCAAACCTTCTATCTTGCTTTTTCCTCCTTTTCTACACACTTCTAGCATCCTTAAGTGAGTAAGATATACAATGGAGCATGGAGAGGCCTCATCCAAGAGAAAGCGCACCAGGACCTCCGCTAGAGGAACTCCTGTCACTAACACTCTGCTGGCAGAGCCACATCAACAACGGCTGGCAAATGCCCAACAATTTTCCTGGCATCCCATGCTATGTTTGGATTTTGAAATCCTGACTACATTCGGCTGGGATCAAGATGTTAGAAGGTTCATCCATAACATAGGATGGGACTTTCTGTTTCGTGAGCCACCTACTCGGATCCACCGTACTGCTACGCTGGAATTCCTGGCTTCTGTCAATCTGGTGGAGATGCCTTCCACGACTCCTGGAGTGCCGCCTACTCAAGACATCTCCTATTGGATGGACGGGGCATACCAGAGCACTTTTCTGGATGAATTTAACGTCATAATGGGCTTCTGCCAACGAGCAGACACGAGAACACCAGAATACAGGTCAGCATATCTCGAGAAACCTGCTGCTCTCACTACGACCAGCATGTGGAAGGAAATTACTGGAACTCATACCCTGCCATCACATCTGAAAGGGGCATCTTTTCCTCCTCCGCTCCGCATATGCCATAAATTGCTAGCCGGGACTATACATAGCCGGAAGGAGAGCCAAGGAAAGGTAACACTGGCTGACCTTTTCATTGTCTATTGTATGCATCAAGGGCATCGGTGCAACCCAGGATACGCCTTCCTGAAAGCCGTAAAGGATTACGGAACTCGTGGCCCAGCAGGAGCTATCATGGTGGCTCCCTTTCTCACCCCTTTAGCTGAATATTGGGGATGCACTGACGGAGAAGATCTCCCAGCTAGCCTCCAACCAGAGCCGATTAATGGCGAAACATTGGTCCACATGAACATCCTTAGTAGACAAGGATCAGGGTTTATTTTAAACCCCATCATCTCGATTTCGCTGGATATGCGCGATTTCGACACGCCGCAGGACATCCCTACGACTTCAGAATCCCAGCAGCAATCATACGATCCAGACTTCGTCGGCTTATACCGACGTATAGATGACGAGCATGCCTACATGGAAGGGCAGTTCCAGTTCATGAGACAGCAGTTCAGTCAGCTGACCATGAGGCAAGATAGGACGGACCGTCAAATAGAGAATTTGGTCCAGACTCAGGCAAGGTTCCAGCGCCGCATACTCAGCTGCATCCCTTCGCCAGCACCGTCCTCCCATTCTAGCCCAGAAGCAGATGATTATGAGGTCTTTAGATATTTTCTAGTAGTTTAAAAATGCTTGAATGTATCACCAAGAAAAAAGAAAAAAGAAAAAAGAAAAAAGAAAAAAGGAAGCAATAAATAAAAGTTGTTATTTCTGTTTACCTTTCAAAAAGCCCACGTGTACAAAAAATTATAAAATAAAAAGGCACACATGATATATTAAAAAGCCAGATTTCAAATAACTCGCGATAAAAATCAGAATCGCCAAAGAAAAAGGCGAAATCAAAATCATTTCAGCAAAATAAAGAGCTTCGAGGAAAATAGCTCCAACCTTCTACACCAATAAAAGAAGGTACACCGAAAAAAGGCCTACTCCAAAGGCAAAACAAAAAATTACTCCACGACTTAGCATCACCACATGAGTCGTCAAAAAAGAGTCACTCGAAGCTCCAATTAACATCCTTCCATCCAAGAAAAAGGAAGTCATCAACATGAAAAAGTCAACGGAAAGGGTTGATCATCCCCAAGCGGATCCTTGCCTACTCCAGAGGCAAGACAAAAAGATTACCTCACGACTCAGCTGCATCACCACATGAGTCATCAAGCAAACTCATCCAGAATCTCTGCCACTTCCCGAAAGGAGAATAAGGACTACACAAAGATCAACCATAGAAAATACGGAGTCAAATCCTCCATATCACCAGGGGTCAACAAAAAGAAAGAAAAGAAAAATCTTTCATTCCCCAATAAGAGGCACGAAAAAGGCCGAATAAAAATCTCCAAGTAGAGCATTTCAGAAAAGTCTACAAAAAAAGGAAAACAAGAAAATTTCCATCTTCCAGCTCAAATAAGAGCTTCACAAAGCCAGGAGCCAAGACTTTATCATCAAATTTGGATCCCCAGGAAGCCGACAAACTACTTGGTGAATCCCAAAAAAAAGAAAAAGAAGAAAATCTCTTCATTCTGCTCAATGAAGGGCTTCACAAAAGTCATGAGCTCAAGACTCCACCATAAAAAATCAAATCAAGATTGGATCCCCAGGAAGCCAATAAACTCCCTGGGATCGCCAAAAAGAAAAGAGAAAAAAAAAATCTCTTCATCCAGCAGATAACAAAAAAAGCCAGCGTGCATAAAAGAAATTAAAAAGGCGCACGCATTTGAAAGCCAAATTTGCAAAATCGCGAAAAAAGACAAAATCGCGAGAAAAAGATAAAAACTCATTCCCCGGCGGAATAAGAGCATAGGCAAAGCCAGCTCAAAACAACAGCATCCAATAAGGAGTCAAAAACTCCATTCCTCCTTAGGGGGCAAGACAAATTAGATCTCTGGAAAACGATCAAATCCCCGGTGAATCACCAAAAAGAAGAACTATCACCAGTGAGCCTACGACAGAGGCAAACTACAAATTCATATCCTCAGGGAGTTAATCGCCTATAACACCCAATATGAATATCCCCCAGTGAAATGCAAAGCCTTCACTCCCAAGGAAGCCTCTGCCTATTCAAAGGTAAGCAAAGAGCCAATATCCCCAAGAAACGGGAAATCAACCTACGCAAGAGGCAATACAAGCCCAAGGCACAAAGCTTCCAATAAAGCATCTGCATACTCAGAGATATTATCAAGAGCAAATATCCTTAAGTGGAACATCAGCCTATGCAGAGGCGAAAAACAACAAAGTATAAAGTCTTCACCACTATTGAAGCATCTGCCTAATCAAGAGGCACAATCAACAGAAATCAACAAATCCTCAATGGATTCTTGCCTAAATTAAGAGGCAATCATCAATAAACCCCGGCAAAGATCGGACAGCTAAATAAAAAAGCCCGAAACCACAAATCCCCAGGAGATTCCTGCCTAAAACAAGAGGCAACCAACAAAAAAATCACCGGTAAAACCGGATGGCTAAACAAAAAAGCCAAAAACAAAGAATCCTCGGCAAGACCGGATGGCTAAAAAGAAAAGCCAAAAACAAGAATCCCCGGCAAAGACCGGATGGCTAAAAAGAAAAGCCAAAAACAAGAATCCCCGGCCAGACCGGATGGCTAAAAAGAAAAGCCAAAAACAAAGAATCCCCGGCAGGACCGGATGGCTAAAAAGAAAAGCCAAAAACAAAGAATCCCCGGCAAGACCGGATGGCTAAAAAGAAAAGCCAAAAACAAAAAAATCCCCGGTAAAGCCAGATGACTAAAAAGAAAAAGTTCAAAAAGAAAAATCAATCAAACCCCATGGAATGGGCACATGATCAGAGACAATAAGCCGCCAACACATCTCCAAAAACCAGATGAGGGTTTGTACTCATCAATCAAAAGATTGTATGCCAAAAAGGGCATCCCAAGAGCCTTATAGAATAGGGTTCGTACCGGGTGAGGGTAGGTACTCACCAGAGCCTTATAGAATAGGGTTTGTACCAGGTGGGGGTAAGTACCCACCAGAGCCTTATAGAATAGGGTTCGTACCAAGTGGGGGTAGGTACCCACAAGAGCCTTATAAAATAGGGTTCGTACTGGGTGAGGGTAGGTACTCACCGAGCCTTATAGAATAGGGTTCATACCGGGTGGGGGTAGGTACCCACAAGAGCCTTATAGAATAGGGTTCGTACTGGGTGAGGGTAGGTACTCACCGGAGCCTTATAGAATAGGGTTCGTACGGGTGAGGGTAGGTACTCACCGAGCCTTATAGAATAGGGTTCGTACGGGTGAGGGTAGGTACTCACCGAGCCTTATAGAATAGGGTTCGTACCGGGTGGGGGTAAATACCCACCAGAGCCTTATAGAATAGGGTTCGTACCAGGTGGGGGTAGGTACCCACAAGAGCCTTATAGAATAGGGTTTGTACCGGGTGAGGGTAGGTACTCACCAGAGCCTTATAGAATAAGGTTCGTACCAGATGGCGGTAGGTACTCACCAGAGCCTTATAGAATAGGGTTCGTACCAGGTGGGGGTAGGTACCCACAAGAGCCTTATAGAATAGGGTTCGTACCAGGTGCGGGTAGGTACCCACCAGAGCCTTATAGAATAGGGTTCGTACCAGGTGGGGGTAGGTACCCACAAGAGCCTTATAGAATAGGGTTCGTACCAGGTAGGGTAAAATACCCACCAAAGCCTTATAAAATAAGGTTTGTACTAGATGAGGGTAGGTACTCATCAGAATCTAGCAAAAATGCATATTCGTACCAGGTGGGGGTAGGTACCCACCAGAGCCTTATAAAATAAGGTTTGTACCAGATGAGGGTAGGTACTCATCAGAATCTAGCAAAATGCAGATTCATACTAGGTGGGGGTAGATACCCACCAGAGCCTTATAAAATAAGGTTTGTACCGGATGAGGGTAGGTACTCATCAAAATCTAGCAAAATGCAGATTCACACCAGGTGGGGGTAGGTACCCATCAAAGCCTTACAAAATAAGGTTTGTACCGGATGAGGGTAGGTACTCATCAGAATCTAGCAAAATGCAGATTCGCATCAGGTAGGGTAAAATACTCACCAGATCATTACAAAAATGGGTTGCAAAGACCTTGCTTCTATTAGAGGATAGTTCAGTGTTGAACACCTCGGAAGTAAGTACCCACAAGAGTTTAGCAAAATGCGAACTCGTACCAGGTGAGGGTAGGTACTCACCAAAGCCTTGCAAAACAAGGTTCGTACCAAGTGGGGGTAGGTACCCACAAGAACCTTATGGAATATGGTTCATACCAAAATCAGAATCTAGCGAAAAGCAGATTCATACCTAGTGGGGGTAGGTACCCACAAGAGTCTAGTGAAATGCAGACTCATACCTGGTGAGGGTAAGTTCTCACCAGAGCCTTATAAAAGAAGGCTCAAACCAGATAGGGGTTGGTACCTATCAAAAAATATTTATCATCCGGAGGGCCAGCAAACTTCAAGCGAAGGAGCATCTGAAGGATAACCGGGCAAAAAGGGTTAACTCCTTCCCCTGCCAACTAACTTTGTGGGCATATCCGGCCAACAATTAGTCAGGCAGGTGAACGGGGGGCAGCTGTAGACCCCTAATTTTGCCCGGCCTCTCAATAAAGCTAAAGAGACTTCCTACATGAAGATAAAGCTTGCCCGACATCTCAATAAAGGCCAAGAAGACTTCCTATATGAAGATAAAGCTTCGATGGACATCTATCGGCATTAATCGACGTCCGAACAAAGAAAGGAAAGCTTCCCAGAGGTCCCAAAATGCGAAATCTGGCCAGAACAGTCGGGATGGCCGTCCCAGAAGTTGGGATGGTCGTCCCAGCCAGCCCAGACGGCCGTCCCACCTTGTTTTGAGGCTTGGGACGGCCGTCCCAACTTCCCCAGATGGTCGTCCCTGTTTTCCAAGCTCCAGACGGCCCTCCCAAAGTGCCAGGCTGCGAAAACTATAAATAGGAGGCTCATTTGCCACTTTTTCACACTCCAGACACTTGTCTTCTCTCCCTACTTCGAATGAACTCTCCGATTGCCTTAAAAAGGTAACAATCAGTTAAGGAATTGTATTCCAGCATTCAATTCTTCTTTAAAATTTAGTCGAGTGGATATTGTATTCGGGGAGGAGAGTCTTTGTAGAGCGGGGGATTGCCAAAACAAAGCTTGCTACGGAGGTTCTTTTCACTTCTCTTCTCTTTTATTGCTTTATTTATTGCTTTATGTATGCAATATGAAGTAAAGTCATGTAGATAGTCGTTTTTTCAATATTATGCAATAAAATAGGGTAATGGCATAATTTCTCGTAATCTTCACTTAATGAATGAATCCGTCATAGGGAACCCGAAAGGGGCGTTGTGGGGTGCTAACACCTTCCCCACACGTAACTAACTCCCTTACCTAACTATGGTTATAATGGCCAAGTTTGGTTTTTATTAAAATCAACGCCTTTTTATCCTTTTCCAATGTTTACGGTCAAAACATTAGTGGCGACTCCATAAGAACCCCTTTTCGAAAACCTTGCTTTTATTAGAGGATAGTTCAGTTGTTTAGCACCTCGGAAGCAATGAACATATTTTAACATAAAACGCGAGCCTAAACCATCTTTTCGCGACCGCTCGCATAAACGTTCGAGATGTCCCTAGACGTCGGAACGGACGGCGGTGACAATGGGGTTTAAAATAAACCCTGATCCTTGTCGACTAAAGATGTTCATGTGGACCAGTGTTCCCCCATTAATCGGTTCTGGTTGGAGGCTAGCTGGAAAGTCTTCTCCGTCAATACATCCCCAATATTCAGCTAAAGGGGTGAGAAAGGGAGCCACCATGATAGCTCCTATTGAGCCATGGGTTCCATAATCTTTTAAGGCTTTCAGGAAGGCATACCCTGGGTTGCATCGATGCCCCTGATGCATACAATAGACAATAAAAAGATCAGCCAGCGTTACCTTTCCTTGGCTTTCCTTCCGGCCATGTATGGTCCCGACTAGCAATTTGTGGCATATGCGGAGTAGAGGAGAAAAAGTTGCACCCTTCAGATGTGACGGTAAGGTATGTGCCCCGGTGATTTCTTTCCACATGTTGGTGGTAGTGAGAGCAGTGGGTTTCTCACAGTATGCAGACTTATATTCTGGCGTTCTCGTATCCGCTCGTTGGCAGAAACCCATTATGACATTAAAGTCATCCAGAAAGGTGGTCCGGTATGCCCCATCCATCCAATAGGAAACAGCTTGAGTAGGTGGCACTCCGGGGGTCATGGACGGCATCTCCACCAGATTGACGGAGGCAAGGAATTCTAGCGTGGCAGTACAGTGGATTCGAGCGGGTGGCTCACGAAGCAGAAAATCTCATCCTATGTTTTGGATGAACCGTTTAACATCTTGATCCCAGCCGAATGTAGTTAAGATTTCAAAATCCGGACGTAACATGGGATGCCGGGAATACCGTTGGAAATTTGCCAACCTCTCGTTGATGTGATTTTGCCG